>OX377619.1:135393923-135436423 GCA_947397865.1 Polietes domitor
TAACAATAATTCCACTTTAATGACATAATAATACTTTATCCATATATAAGTGTATTATACAACAATATGGCATGTTGTTTGTTGTGGTTCTTATTCTTACTTTAATAGGATATAAAACTGGTGATAAAAATACACAATATACCGACGTGTAAGCAAAGAAAATATAAAACAAGAGCTAGAGAAAGAATAAAAGAAATCCCTTAATTACATATGACAGCCCAACAAGTGGTTGGTTTGTGATGCGTCCGCCGCCGTCCATGTTCGGGGACTGCGTTCGACATGCAATGGAATGAAATAAAAACGGGCGGACGGACGGACGTATAGAAAATACTACTTAAATACATTTCCTTTAATTAGCTTTCAACACAATTATGGAACACAAGAAAAACTGATTCATTTTTAGAACGGAAAGCTAGAAACTGGACGGGAACCGGTTCAAACATTCCCCTTCTTCAGCGGAGCGCGCTGTCATTGTTTGTCTGATGCTATAATTCAAATTCTTGTAAGAGAACGACAACGAGCATTCTTTGGAAACTATATTTTTTAATAATAACAAGGTGCTGGCTGACATTAACCCATGGCAATTTATGATGTCTTACATCTGCCATCTAGCGGTGGTTAATATAAATTGATTAAATAGAAATATAAATAGAAATAAAGGGTGATTTTTTAAGAGCTTGATAACTTTTTTTTAAAAAAAAACGCATAAAATTTGCAAAATCTCATCGGTTCTTTATTTGAAACGTTAGATTGGTCCATGACATTTACTTTTTGAAGATAATTTCATTTAAATGTTGACCGCGGCTGCGTCTTAGGTGGTCCATCCGCTTAGTCCAATTTTGGCATTTCCACGTTTTTGAGTAACAGAGACCCAATTGGTGCGAACGGCGACGAATCGAAAATTGGTAGTCATCATTAACACTGGCCGATACAGCTGCGATATTTTCTTCAGTTCGCACTCTACGTAAGCGTGTTGGTGGTTTAATGTCCAACAATGTAAATTTGGTGCGAAATTTAGTCACAATAGCCCGAATAGCCGCTTCAGTGGGTCGATTAAACTGACCATAAAATGGAAGCGCGCAATGAACTTTCTTAACAGAGCACGCATTTTGATAATAAAATTCAATAATTTGCAAGCGTTGTTCGTTTGTAAGACGATTCATGATGAAATGTCAAAGCATACTGAGCATCTTTCTCTTTGACACCATGTCTGAAATCCCACGTGATCTGTCAAATACTAATGCATGAAAATCCTAACCTCAAAAAAATCACTCTTTATAATATAAATATAAAATCGGCTCATACAATGTCTAAATACATTTACTGCAGTTTAGTTTTAGTGGCAATTGTCCTCGTGTGACTGATGATGTAGTTGGTCCATATGCATTAGCGATTTATCTATCCCCTAGGTAATGTGGGAGTGGGTTAATTAAAAACACAGGGTACATATTTCCAATATTTAAATAAAAATATTTGTTATTAATAAAGTAAAAAAAACTACACACATTTGGATTTGTTTTTTTATTTTCAAAAATTACTATCGAATTTGTTGGTCCGCATGGACCAGCCAAGTCATTAATCCTTAGGGACTATCGAATTTGTTAGTCCGCATGGACCAGCCAAGTCATTAATCCTTAGGGACTAGTGAATTTACTAAAGCATGATAATGCAAAAGCAAGTCAGTTGACTGCTTGCTAGGACATCATGTTAAATTCCCCAATTGTCAATCGTAATGATTGACAATGCTAAACTTATACAGATAGAAGAATATCATTTGAAGTATTTTTAACAGACATTCTCCTCTTTAATCTGACGCTTACACCGGTATCATAGGTTGTAAATAAGTATTTAAAATAATTTGATTTGAACTGGGATATTGTCCTGGCTCAAGACCATTTTGCTTCTATATTTAATAGAATGCAAATTTATTTACAAATGGCATGGTGATATTTATTACTTGGCTGCAGACTACCACGATCATGATTTCGACCATGTTCCAAGTGGCTTCGCAGCGACTTTTCAACATCAAATCCGGCCTCTATAAGGAGATGATTCTCACAAACGAACGAGAAGTACAACTCACTTGCAGAATTTGCGTTTAAAAAATCACACCAAGTAATAAAGCACACATGCCATCTTACAAGCATCTCATTGAGTTGCATATGTAAGTATGTGTATAGGTATAGTTACCCAGCAATACTTCTGTCGTGCCAACGCTCATTTGTTTTAATTTTTAAAAATTTGTATCCTTTGGAACTTTGTAGTCCTATGAAGGAGCAACAAGATGAGGAAATAAAAAACTATAAACACCAATTAGTTCGATTTTGTCTATAGTTTCAGACGTATATCATCCGGTTCAAGTGTAATATAGACTGCTGGACGGTGTTATCAGCTGCAAAAACCCCCAAATTTCGACTTTATTGATTGAATTTTGCCAAGAATATTCCTATTAAGAATATTCTTTAAGACTTTGCCTATACCAAGGTCAAGTATTGCTGTGAATGCATTTAAAGTTCATGAATTTTAAAATAGTTGAAAAGTTCATCATTATAGTGGTTATTTGTTTGGTATGTATCTCGGAAACCATATATCGTATATCGAATTTCGTTTAGTTCATAGAAAAAAGGAGAAGATCTTGAGGTGTTCTTTTTGCATTTAAAACTAATTATGTAATTATGATTTCGCATTCCTTTTCAGACAGTGGCTTACCTGAAGAGGTTGTATTTATTTAATATTGTTTAATTTTGTATAGTATAGAATTATATTCGCTAGGCCGTTCGATACCTCAGCATTTACAAATATCGATAAACTAGTGTTAAATCTAGGATCTTGTAATCTCGCATAGATCTCTCATATTGTAAATATTTTTGTTTAAATCCGCCGACAACCACGCCCACCTCCCATGTAAGATAAAATGAAAAAACATCATAAATATATTATTTTAATAAATATGTGAATACAAATCATTACCAGTGATTTCATTTGAGTCCACAATTAAATGAACATTGTCAGTGCCACGTCCAAATAAAATTTCTGTTTTTTTACGATTTTCGAAATTTTTGTTAAAATTATTTATAACTTTATAAATAACTTAAGATTAATATCGGCCCAATATTTATATGCGCTCGCATGTAGTAAAACCTTACAACCCTAAAGTATGTTTTAAATAATATTTTCTAAAATACTTTAACAGAGAACAACGAAGAAAGTCAATTTTTGATAAAATAATTTTTTATTTTTTAATAGATGACAAACGGCTATTATAACATTATAAATAGCTTAAGATTAATATATCGGCCCAATATTTACATGCGCTCGCATGCCATGAAAGCTTACATCCCTAACGTATGCTTTACCAATTTAAATTTAGCAAAATACATTAACAGAGAACAACGAAGAAAGTATTGTTACATTTTTGACTTAGAAGATTTTACCATTTCAGTAATTGAATCGATGTTGGCAGCTATAAGCAGAATATTCTTTTTAAAATGAATAAATAAGAGTAATAAGTTTAACAATATTTGCAAATGCCGAGGCATCGGCAGGTAAACAACTATCTGAAAAGGAAAGCAAAAACGTAATTACACTTTTTAAATGCAAAAGAACACCCCAAGAGCTCCTATGTTCTACGAACTAAACGACATTTCAATGTGATACATGGTTTCCGAGATACCTCCTAATAAAATAACCTCTATTATGATGAAATTTTCAACTATTTTAGCATTTATGAACTTTAAATAAATCCACAGCTAAATTTAGCCGCGATATTGGCGAAATCTTTTAGAATATGCTTAATAGGAATCTTCTTTGCAAAATTCAATCATAAGGTCGAGATTTGGATGCATGAAATTTCGGAGTTTTTGCCACTCTCATGAGGATAAATCGCTGTTATAAACCCATTCAATAATGGAATGTATACAAAATTTGCAGGAAAGGTTATACGATCTAAATTATTTGAAGTTGGTAGTTTTGGGAAAATATTGACTTTGAAAATAGTGCCCACAATAGCTACTTTTAGATAACAATTGGGCTCATTGAAGGTTTGTAATGATTAATTCTTCTTTATTGATACTAAGCTCTCATATATCTCTAAACTCGTCATTAAACATCTTAAATATATGAGTTACCACTCCATATCATTTATATTGAAATTTCTCTGAAGACAAAAAGAAGCCACCTTTACACGTGCCATAAAAAAAGAGAAATAGTGAAGCCCACACAATGGGTTAATAACAGGAGCTACATACCGTTGCAGCTCCTGTTTTCTTTTCAATCTATGCTATCGCAAGGCATTGTTTTCCGTTAATTTCAATAATCTGTTCATATCTCCTCCATCATAGCTAAACAATCACAGCCATCTAAACTGGCCGTCAGCCACTTCATTTTCTATTCAAAACATTATCAGAGCTTCTTTTTCCTCTCTTTCTCTGTGTGTGTGTGTGTCTCCATGACAAACTGGTTATTCTTGGGTAGTTTTCCTCGACTTAACATCTAATTAGTATAATTGATTTAAACATGGCTTGGACGGCGGTGGACGTATCTAATATATTTTTTGTTTGGTGGCAGCAGGAGTGCTACTGCCTGCTACTACTGTCTAAAGAAGCTTCGGATGAGAGATGCGTACGGATGATAATGATAATACATATTGTGACAGGTTTTCTTTGGGGTGAGAAAAATATATCTTGGATATGGATTTGAAAGCTGGTTTCGTTCGGTTCTTTGAACTTTGTTGATTGCGTCTCTATGTATTTTATGTAATTAAGAAATTTGGTAATGTTGAGAAAAGTTTGAAGAAATTGAACTTAATTATTTTCAAGTCTCGCTTACGATCAAGAATGAGGTGGTCAATAAATATTCGGTGACTAATGGTTTTTAAATGAGTCCACATAATTAAAGAATAATTTATAAATTCAGCAAGACAAATGCTACATTAAGAGTGGCGACAACTTTCAAAATTGACACCAGCTTGCACTTTCACTAATACAAGGGAAAGTGACATCTATTAGCGAATAGTTCATTTGGGCATTCACTGTAATATTTGTATTCTATAAAATTTTAAAGAGAATAAAATTCATTATATTAAGAAAATATGATTTGGCGATAATTTTAAATTTTATTTCGCGAATATTTTTCTGCCACCCAATATTATATTTCAGCCAAATCGTTTGGCTACAGTTCCCGCCGTTATTTTACAACGTCGTCTTTTATTAATCTTCAAATCTTTGGTTTTGTAAGTTTCCGTTAACTTCATCCAATGACCATAAATCATGTAATATAATCAATGACAAGATATTGACATAATTTGGTAGCAGAGTTACAAAAAGTGACATTAAAGGGGGCAGCTTTGCCTGCAGAAAACTTTAAAAGTGAAATTCGTGATCATATTAACAAACGTGTTTCAGAAGCCATGCAAATTCTTAATTTGCCTAAGTTTTGCCAACCAAAAAAAAAAATGCAAACAAATATGTAAATCCAACAATCTGACTAAGTTGGATTTTCTTGTCCGCTTCTCTGGCTTCTTTATGGCTTTTATGATTGATAGTCAATCGTGCTGGCGACGGCCGAGCAGAATTTATAGCTTTTAGCTTTGGCAATTTTTCTCCTGCCCATTATAAATATAGCAACTTCAAGAGTGAAGTTCGGCCAGAATGTGATCATACATATGACGATATGCCATCTAGCGGTGGATAGTACAAACAATCTATGAACGTTAGTTAAAAATTTAGGATGCAAATAAATTGTCAGCCCGGGGTAGGCAGCTACTGAGGAACAGTATCATTTAATTCCTACTCCCACCTCCAACGTTGTGAATCCCGGAAAACTTAAACAAAGATAGGGTAATCAACCCTCATGGGAGTTTAGGTCGGAGCTAAGGCGAGAGAGGAAGCTCAAATTGAGCAATCCTGACATATTCAGCCTAATGGTCAATTTGATGTCGAGCCACGGAGAAGGTCTGGTAGCGGAAGAACTCCAGCTGAGAATCAACGGTAGCATCAAAAGCTCCGGTGAGATATGATGCAGCGCCTGAACTCGTATCGAGGCTTCCGATTCCAGAGTGCGACCCACAGTGTATTGTCAGCGGCAAAAACTCCCGAATTTCAGGTGCCCCAATCTCGACTTTATTGATTAAAATTTACAAAGACCATTCATATTAAGCATATTCTAAAAGATTTAGATGTGGATGCAATTAAGGTTCATTAATTCTAAAATAGTTGAAAATTTCATCGTAGTAGAGGTTATTTTATTGGAATGTATCTCGGAAACCATGTATCATATCGGAATTTCGTTTAGTTCATAGGAAACAGGAGCTTTTATATTTAAAAAAGTGTACTTAAGTTGTCGCTTTCCTTTTCAGACAGTGGTTTACCTGAAGTGGTTGTATAACTTTAGTATAGTTAATTTTGTACAGTACAAAACTATATTCGCCAGGCCGTGCGATGCCTCAGCTTTTACAATTAAAAGATTAAGAATAAGATATCAAAATAATATTCTGCTTATGGCTGCAAACATCGATTTAATCACTGAATTGGTAAAACCTTGTAAGCCAAAAATAAAGATATATTACTCTATTAATGTATTTTAGGAAACAATGTTTAAAGCATACTTTAGGGATGTAAGGTTTTATGGCATGCAAGCACATGTAAATATTGAGACGATATATTAGTCTTAAGTTATTTATTTAGTTATAAAAGCCGTTGTCATCATTAACAAACAAAAAAAATAATTTTTATCAAAAATTTCGAAAATCGTTTAAAATTAAATCTTGTATGATGGCGTCTATAAACTGACAGTCCCAGTACCATCATAGGATACAGTGAATCTCCATATGTTAACCGAAACTTTTACTAGAAAATTAGAATCTCTTGTAGAAGCCCCACGTTCCCAAGTGAAATAAATAAAGGATTAGAAGTTAACAATCTACCCTAAATAAGCAACAGTTTTTTTAACAAAAAAATCTAAAGTTCTATGCCAAAGCTAGCGAACCATAATCTGTTGTTATGGTTTTCCTTTGATGACAATTTTTGAAGTTATAAAAAACTGTGCTTTTGTCGAGTGTTGGGATCTCAAATGAGGAGTCCAAACCTGTCATTAAATAGATTGGCGTAATAGTGGATATTCAGCGCCATCTAGTAGTGAAGTTGTATAAAGTAACTGCTACCCAGAAAAAATTATCAAGATATTGCAAGCTGTTGTAGAGCTACTGATGTTGCAATAAAGTAAACATTGCTGAAACTCTGCATGACTCGGGTGCAATAGCGTCATGCAAAGACCGAAAATTCGAATAGAGCTGAATCTCTGCATGCTTCGGTTGCAATAAAAGAAGCATAAGAACATATCTCTCATATATCTTGCTGTGGTGCATTGGGTAGAGCACGTGACTATCATCCTATTTTCAAATCCCGGCCGATGAATTTCATTTTGAAACCAGAAATTTTATTATTGCCTCCCAGTAATTGTTTTAGGTCGAGACATCCTCCACAACAATCAGCGCTTAGTAAGCAAGTCAGTAAGCGGGAGATACTGCTTTTCTCCCCTTACTAACGTGCTAAAAACGGAGCAGGGTAGTCCTTTATGGCTTCTTATGAAGAAACAATATCAAATCAGGGTCCATATGCAATTGAAATTTTTAAATAAAGAAAAATTTGTATCGGCGACATCTGGGGACCATGTTTCCTTATGACCTCCTATCCCTATGCTTAGGGATGTATAGTTGGAGCAAAAAGTCGATTTTTCGACCTTTCGGCTTTTGGAAACATATGAATAGTCGATTTTTCGACATTTGGCAATGGTAAAGTCGATTTCGACTTTTTCCTCCCAAAAGTTGATTAGTCGAAAGTCGATTTATAGATCCCTACCTTCGCTTAGATTATTACTTTTCAATATTTATATATATCTTCCTCTTACCTTATTCCTCAACAGCAAACTCGGCTGATGCATATCACGATTATTGCGATTCCTTTCGATGACAGTCCGGCAATCATCGCACAGGCTGCCAATGTTATTGTTCAAGTAAAGGCCTGCCTTTACATTTTTCGTCTTACTCAAGCCATTCGAGACACTCATGGAGCGTTGTGAGTTGCCCGAAACCTTTTTGAATTTCGAGGGCAGCGTATAATAGTAGTTCTCTTTGTCCTGCAGCTGCTGCTGCTGCTGCTGCTGCTGATCCATCGCCGATGAACTTTGCTGGGAGTTACGTTCGGTTTCCGACTGTGACGTTGATGAATCGTCTATGAATTTGAAGTCATCATTGCAAGCATCCAAAATGAGGGGCGTAGAACCGCTGATCGGTGAGGTGGGCGTCGATATGGGTATGATGTGCTCGAAGGGTTCGTCCAGAACACAACCCAGACTATTGGAGCGCACGGTTTTATCGAAGCCTTTGGCTTTGGTCGAAATCAATTCACCTTTCTTGCTGATGATCAATTCGACGGGGCGGGAAACCATTATGGTGCGTGTGGTGGTTATGGTGGTGGAACGTAGAAATTCGGTTTTATGCGTCAGTATGGGAGGGCTGTTGCACAGCGACAGCGGTGATTTGGGTGTGGTGGGCGCCGATTGGCCCGAGGAGTCCGTCGTGGACGGCAAACGCACAATTTCCACACTCTGGCGTTTCTCGGTTTCGTAGGTGCTGCAGGGCATCAGCGGCGGAGGTATGACCACATTATCATAGGGCGACGGAGGCTCCTGCAGCAGCGACGTGGGAGTGGGCGTGGTGGCTGTGGGTGTCTTATTGTAGCAAGCTATGCTGGCATAGGGATTGAGCGAAGGAGATCGTGGCGGGGAACAGGTGGTGGGTGTGGTGGACTCGGGCGTTATCGTGGAACTGGTATCGTTGCTGCTGCTCGTGGTGGTATTGGGCGATAGGGGCGGGGTGTGCGAACGCGATTTATTGGAGATGGCACAGCAGCAGCGGGCGCATATGGCCGCGGCACGTGATCTACGCTCGCTCTCGAGCAGATTATCGGTTGAATTGCCGGGAACCGCCGCTACTGCCGTTGCCGCCAGAGGTTTTTGTGGCACATAGAAGGTACTTGAGGGCAGGTCTATGCAACTGCGCTGATATTGTTTGTCCACGTCGTACAGTGAATTGGAAGATTTCTTGTTTTTCGGCTGCCGGCGTAGCGAAGAGAACCAATTGGATATGGAGGGACGCTTCTGTTGCAAAGAAGCCATGCTGATGATGGTTAGACTTGTTTTTGTTGTTGTTGTAGTTGTTTGAACACTATTTTATTTTTATTTGTCAATTTTAATGAACACACTTTTGTTATTTAAACGAGCAGAGTTTCTTGTTTGTCATTTGATTTCTTGGTCAAGTTTTTGGGAACTTCTGAAAAAATATTTACGAAAATTTCATTGTTAGACATGTGTCAAACATGGCCAACGATGAAAAACCAAACAATATTTGACGCTTTTCCGTTAACACACGATTTCCAGTTAACAACACGCGATGTCATTGTCATTGTTGTCTACGCCGCGCACTCGTCGTCGTTCCTCATTATCCGAGCGCTGACCAAACAATACTGAGGAGTCGCGCGAACGAAGAGCGAACCGAACGAACTCAAGTATTCTTTGAATATGTCGTCTTTACACATCGCATTTCCTTGGAAAATGTTTCCCTGGGGAAGTTTCCGCGGCGCACACCACACAATAAAAGTCAAAATAGAGTGAAAGAAATGTCGTTGGCCGTTGTTCGAAAAGGGAAAATAACACAAAAAATCTGACCGTTAAATTAGATTTGTTAGTCCCTTGGTCGGTCGGTCTCATCGACAAACTGAAAACAAACAAATTGCGCTAATGCGTGTTTTACTGCAGACAAAGAAGATAGATGGCAGCGCGGACGGACGGACGGACAGACACAAACTAACACCTTAAGGGTTATCCGCCGCACACATAAAAGTTGCAGCCGCAACAACATTTGAACACAAAACTACTTCCGTTTCCCAGGAAACGGGCTCACACACACACGCTCACAATCTGCTCCGCGTCTTAACCTAACTGATAGCACCGAAGTTATCACAAACCAAGCAAAAGATTTCCAAAGATTTCGGATAATGTACCAATTTCGAACCGGCCACCGTCGTCATAAAGTATGAAAGAGCAGTTGAGGTTAAAACGGCAGATTTATGCATGGCTAGATTATAATCTAATCTCTTTACAACTTGTCTAGATTTGCATACAATCCCTTCAAATATGGCTCTGCCTGCTGCCATCCCGCATTAATGACTTTAAGGCTGGCCAGACTGGACACCATGAAGGGCAGACGCAGATAACGACCGTATTCGTAAGTTACACCTACAAAATGTAACATAAAACGTTAAATGTAAAAATTCACATACTATATTTAATTGTGTAGCGAGAGAGAAAAACAAATCCAAAGTCATATTTTCCGGCCACGCCACCTACTAGTGGCAGTGCGAAAACCGCTCGAGCCAGTTGCTACCGAAAACATGTGATTTGAATAAAGTTGACCATGGGAACCATAATTTCGTAATCAAAATCACAACAAAACATTATAAATTAAAAAAAAACAGGTGATGAAAGTCTTATGTCACAAGTCGACATCTACTTTGAAAATCACCACTGGTTATGGGAAAACTTCAAAATAAATTCCATGAAGGGATCCAATTTTAATTTTAGGTGCTTTTGAATGTAATACATTCGAATGCCAGGTAGTTCAATTAAGTTTTTCTCCTTACGAGGGTAAGAAAAGTAGGAGAGCCACACTCAACTACGCACATAGTGGCATTTCGCATCTTGTATGGGGATAACTACGTCAGTGAACCTTCTGCATAGAGTTCTTGTGTTACCATGAATGAAGGAGGCACAAAGAGGAAATATTGCTTGAGTGGGGGAAATTGTTCCATCACAAACAGCATAAGGAACCCAGAAGAGACGACACCTAGATTTTTGAAGGAGTGCTACCGATGTTGCAGTAAAGTAAATGTTGCTGAAACTCTTCTCAGAGACCGAAAATTCGGATGGAGCTGAATCTCTGCATGCTTCGGTTGCAATAAAAAAGAAAAATTAAAAAACTACACCCTCGTCGTGCTTTTAAGAAGCTAAAGACGAACATGCTGTGCTGCATTGGGTAGAGCGCGCGACTATAATGAAGAGTCTCATGTTCCGATCCTGGCCGATGCATTTTTTTTAAACTAGACATGTCATTTTTGCCTCCCAGTAATTGTTGCAATTCGAGACATCCCCCCACAAAAATCTAAGGTTAGTAAGCGAGAGATACTGCATCACTAGATTGACGAAAAATGAAACCTAGTGATTTTTTAGCTATTATCTTTTTGGCAACACTGGTTTAAACAGCTGAAGCACGTTTCGTGTTCTGTTTCGCTGTCAAACATCTTTGGTTTGGTCTATAATTTACAAACGAACAACGCTTGCAAATTATTGAATTTTATTATCAAAATGCGTGCTCTGTTAAGAATGTTCATCGCGCGCTTCCATTTTATGGTCAGTTTAATCGACCCACTGAAGCGGCTATTTGGGCTATTGTGACTAAATTTAGCACCAAATTTACATTGTTGGACATTAAACCACCAACACGCTTACCTAGAGTGCGAACTGAAGAAGATATCGCAGATGTATCGGCCAGTGTTAATGATGACCATCAATTATCGATTCGTCGCCGTTCGCAGCAATTGGGCCTCTGTTACTCAAAAACGTGGAAATGCCAAAATTGGACTAAGCGGAAGGACCATTTGGGGCGCAGTCAAGGTCAACACTTGTATGAAATAATCTTAAAACATTAAATTATATGGACCGTACTATCGATTCAAATAAAGATTTCATGCATTTTTCTGAGTTTTATGTGTTTTTTTTTTTAACTTTCCTATAGCTTTTAAAAAATCACCTTTTAGTTTTCTGATAGGAATCGTTGCGTTAACGAACTTGTTATTGAAAAAATGACTCTCAGAAAGCATTTCGTTAATGTAACGAAGCATTCTGTCTTTAGGACGTAGGAGTAGACGGATTAGACTCTGATAGAAAAACGAAGTTGAAGAACACATTTTTATTTGGAGAGCTATTTAAGTATTCCATTGTGCGACAGTATTTTTTAGACCTGAACAAGATCATATGCACATCGAGCTAGAGGTCGTATGTACTCAGTTGCGTTTTCCTTCTATTTTCCCATTTTCTTCTTTTTACAGAACATTAAATTTTCAAAGGGTTTTTAATAATTTATTTTATTAGTTATTTTTTCGTACTTTTGCAAGCCCTACAAATACGACATGGTTATCAAATGAAAGATAAGAATATCTGTTAAAAATATATAAAATTTCATACTTCCATCTGTATTAGTTTAGCAATAACAATCATTTCAATTTTTCCCCTTATTTATTTAGTTTAGTATTCATGTTTTTTCTTCTTATTTAGTGGAGAAAACTTGAAATGATTGTTAATGCTAAACTAATATAGATAGAAGCATGAACTTTGAAGTATTTCTAAGACATTTTCCTATCTTTGATACCCACATCACATTTGTATGTTATTAAAACAACTAAATATATATTGGAAATTAGAATTCCTGTAAAGAGGAAAATATCATCAAATGGTAAACGGAGTACACAGTTCTTCTACATACGATCTCTAGTTTCATATGTATATTGTCTCGTTCAGGTCCAATAAAAAAGTATAAAATTGTCTCGCGGTGTTATTAATCATCATATCTAACATGATATCTAATCCAATTATAAAATAAATATATTATCTTATATTAATATTAGCGATCATGTCAAATATGATGGTATATACTGCCGTTCTAAGAAAGACACAAATCCAAAATTTAGATTGAGGAAGATTCGGAACAGTGAATGAGTTTCGGAAAGAGTTGTGTTAAACTTAAAAGACCCCTTTTCAACTGTGAATGACTGAAAAACGTTAAGCCAAATGGTCATATCTAACATTTCTTACGTCGATAAAAAATCTTAAAAGCTAAATAGCTCAAAACTTCTAAAATGGATATGTGAGGGCAGTATAATTGTTAAATAGCTCTTCTAAAAAAATAATAACAAAAATTTATACAAAATATATAAATAAAGGCTCGCCAGCAACTGAAATTATATAAAGGAAGTTTGTATCAGAAAAAATGATGAAAAATGTTGCATCCAACCTTTACCAAAGACAATTCAATATAATATAGACACCGAAAAAATGATGAAAAATGTTGCATCCAACCTTTACCAAAGACAATTCAATATAATATAGACACCGTAAAATAATCTCCTAAGAAAGTTATGTGAAATCTATCTGACGTTAGTTCTCATCTTTAGGAGAACGTTTTTATAAACATAAGTCCTACAAACATTTGGATGATATATCTCTAAGAAGCTATTGCAGCAATTTCTTTCATTTATCATTTTGAAGAAATTAATTCAAATTATATCTATCAAAATCATATCTTCATATTCTCCTCTTGGAGAAATATTGGCGATATTGGCTCGCACGCCCTTAGGCAACAGGCAAGCGCAGAAGGTTTACAGCAAGAATAATGAAGTTTTAATGTCTACAATATCAATATCTTCCATATATCATTTTATGAATCGCCATCTTACATGGAAAAAATGAGAAAATTCGAAAGAAAATGTTTAAGAGCTTGTACCTTACTCTACAGATCTCCAAATGGTAATTATATCAAATATATCTCAAATAAATTGCTGTATAACTCAGCTCAAGTCAATAGAATTGATAACTTTATTATTAAATTAATTAGAACTCATATAAGTAGAAGTCTTGAATGTAATATAAATAATTTAATCATGGCTCCTTATTATGTAAACGATGAATATATATGTAAAACTTTAACAACAGGTTATGTTCCACCTGAGGCCTTCTTATACCTCGATAATAAAGGATTTATTCAAAAAAATACCGGAATACCTATCTTCTATCATCTTTATAGAAGAGCAACGAATAAAGCTGTTGATAGCAATTTGATAAGTATTAATGATAGTAGATTTGACACTAGCATATCCACATGAGATGAATACGAAATAAGTACTTTAAATACAAACAAGTATTGGTGGGTTAACCTATAATTCCTCAACATTTTACACACCTGACATTCTTTTATTAACATTTCGTATATTAAAGGTAGTGTTTTTTGAATTTTTTTTTTTGCTACTAATCCAATATCTTCAAAATACATATATATTCTCGTAAATTTGGAATAGTTCCGAAAGGAAATCCTTAACATTCATATATTAATTGTACTTGAGAGCCCGATTATGGGACTATGTATATCTGATTTGTAAGATATATTAAATCTAATTGTTTATTTTTAGCAATAAGTATATACAATAAATCAAATAAACGTTAAAAAAATCATTTTATGAAATTAATCAAAATTATCCTGTTTGTCTTCCTTTTTTCATCTTGGAGAAATTTTGGCGATATTGACATAAAAATTGATTTTCTTATCATATTTCTTATGTATGTTTGGAATAAAAGAAAATTGCCCTTTTATTGGAAATCCGTGTCTATTTATTAAACTTCCATTGCTAAATACTGCCAAATGAACAGTCGTTGCGATAGTACTGCGATAGTAGTAGTAGAAGATTTACAGCAAGAATAATGAAGTTTTCAAGTGAACTGAGGAGAACACGATGATTGGTAAGTTGTTAATTTTAATTAATCGTACTAATTAATAGCACTACCTTTTATCAGACCCTCTCTCATAAGGCTGTTAACTGATTGCTTGACCATCAAATTTACTTAAATGGAAACCATGGAGAAGCCATCAATTCAAAATTGCAGTAAAACAAATGCTGCAATATTTTTTAAATAAATGTCTCCGTAATATCTCTAGTATATTTTGGCCAAAACCGAAAGAAGTATGTAGAAATAGAGATTCAATTAAAATGAAAAAAAAGTGGCGATGGATAGGCCACACCTTGCGAAAACCGCACAAATCAATTACAAGAAATGCCTTGGACTGAAACCCGCAAGGAAGTGGAAGGCCTGGACGAACAAAAATGGCAAGCAGGACGAACGCCAAACAGTTTGCAAACATAAATAAGTCATTGGAAAATTTGTCGCGAGGAATAAATAAAGAATAAAAAATGTCAATTTGATTATCCAGATACATTATTGTGTTCATGCAGGGCCCGATTTATTGAAGCCAATAAGGCGAAAGCAAGATTGTTATAATTTAAGCGAACTATTTGCATTAACTTCCTCTGATGTCCATCTATTTACATTGTAACATTTAATTGTTTTACGTTTTATTATTATTTACGTTGTAATTGTTAGTTCTTCATTTCCACTTCATGTAATTATACATTTTAATTGAATTAAATTATAAGGAATTAAATGTTTGTCTTTTGAATCTGGTCATTTCTATCTTCCAGGTGATATTTTAGCGATAGCATCAAGATTTCTTCTGGGTGATGATATTCTGGCAATATAGCCGGAGTTATCATCCAGAAGTATTGCTTTGGGTTATCGCCCTGGCCTCACACACTTCTCCAATTGAGGTTACTTCCACAATACAAATATTATTGTTGTCGCAATTTTATTTTATTTTTTTCTGGGCGTGAATACGACTTCGAATCATTTCTGTATTACTGTGTTTGTTGGGTGGTGTCTATATTAAATTTTATTGCCTTTGCCTTTTGTTTGGTGCAAATTTAATGTAAATTAAATATGCGGGAATATGACACATGAGGTATTCCTTATCTCGGCTGATATTTGTTCAGAAAAAAATAAACCATTGATTTTGTTGGTAGTTATTGCTATGTCACATGGACGTAAACAAGGAAAATTGTAACCAAAAATCAGCTGCAACAACATATAACGATCTTAACATAATTTGTAAAGTAAAGTGAAGTACTTTACCAATTATGTTAAGATCGTTATATAGTTTGCATATCAATCTAAGATGAACAGCAGGAGGATGGGCGGGCGGATTGACAGCAGACCTTACATTAGCCCAGCTAGTAATTTTGAATCAATCGTAATAATATTTTTTAATATTTCAAACATTTGGAAAGAAATTGATTTATGTAGCGGTGAGTATCTAACTCTGGACAATACCACTTTAATTTATTCAGCGACATAAGCTATTGCCGAAATTTATTAATAAAAAAGACTGGTAGGTCCTTCTTCCTGTGATGTCATAATAATTAACTGATGTGGGACGTTTGTTGAAGCTTTTTAATACCCAATTTCCTAGAGAGACCATTATAATAAAATTACTCGAGAGCAAAATTTCTTTTAGCTTATACGATTTTTAGGGATTGTCATGTTTACAAAATTGCTACGTCCCTGAGGATGATCGGCGAAGTCGTTCGAAATATCGGAAGCAAATTTGAAAAATAAAATAATAAAAAACAACATATCGGTTTCATTTATTTGCGACCTTATTCCGGACAATAAAACAGAATATTAAAATCAAACAGGTCAAATATACACATCATAACATTTTTAGTGATTTTGGAGACATTTTTGTAAAAAAAATTAAGATTTAGGAGCTTTCCTTCCCTTTGTGAATAACATGACAGATATTATTTTCAAAGACAATGATTTTTCGCACTTAAATAAATTAAAGCGAATGCAAAATCAAGAACAGAACTTGTGTACTTCAAAAAAAAAGAGAGGAAATTTTGAATTGAATTTTGTAATATATCACGTATCATAGTAAAGAAGAGTAAACAAATATCGATTCACCAAAAGCCGATTTAAATCAGATAAACGGTTATTACACTGTGGAACACAAAAAAATAAGAAGGTTCTGACAACGGATTCTGATAGAGGGGTTAAAAAAGAATATACAGAGGGGGGTCAATATTTCCGACTTTCGCACATTCTCCTGATGCTTCGGCATAGGAAATCTTGTGATCCTTACATTTTGAGTATAGGATGTGTTCAGCAATATTACTGAAAATACTACAAGGAAAATTTTTGTGGAATATTTTAACCATCTAGCTCTTTAATACAGGTGTCTTTTTGGTTCCTTTTACACAAAAGGCCAAAAAAGAACCCAAAAACAAGTGTTTATCGGGTCAAAAAATTGTACAAAAAATATTTGCCATCAAATTCTACTTTAAGTCTCTGAATATACCAAAACTCTAAACTCAATTTAAATGTCAGAAATAAGCCAAAACTTAAAATTCATTTTAGGGCTAATTTCGTACTTTTTCCGAATGGGTTCTAAACTGTGTTACAAATTTAAATTTTTTTTGGAGGGAAAAATATTTTATGTCAAATTTCACTATGAGTCACCGAATAAAAGAAAGCTGTAGATGGAGCGCCAATCCATTTTCTAAAGACATTGTTTCCACCAAAACGTTTCATTTTTTTCCACAGTATTATATTAAAATTGTTTTTCGCAGCAAACTATAGTTCTGTTCTTCACTTTTCGTCATTAGTAGTATCTTTGGTCAGAGCTACAGAATTAAATCCTGTGGATTTCAACTACATGAAATTAATCACATTTTTTGTGCGGGTGCAACTTTTCGCATCAACTTCCCCAGCTTTGCATAGAACACATCATCCGGAAAGTGATTCAATGATTCGGTTTTACAGCTTTTCTAAACACGGCTTCTTTTCGTTTCGAGACACTGTGCGTTGGGTAACAAAGTAATCCATTTGTCCATGTTTACCCAACTTATCACAGGGCACTCGTGCAACGAAATTTGACAGCCAACATTTTCAGAATAATCCAAAATTTAAGCAGTTCATAGTCCATTGTTTCGTTGAGGTTTTCATAATAATCCAATATTCAACAAACTGCGGTTTTTCGAAATTCCTTAAATTTTTTTTCACTAACAGGCAACATTTAAACAATGCCAACACACAGTGGGTTTGCGTAAAATTTTGTTGTCATTTATGCCGAAATTATTTTTAGAAACCGCGCACTGGTCTAGCTTATGGACGAAATTCAATTAAAATATTTTCATTTTTTCAAGTATCACAACATCACTTTGAAATTTTAATAATTCCACAAAAAAATACTAAAAGTATTCCCAGATGAGATGGCATGAATAAATTGTTAACAACAAAATTTGCAGAACAATCCAACTTTTAAACAATTTTAACTGTTTATTTTTAAATCAAATCAAATAGATTAAATTTTTTGCAAATTAACTTCGAGATTCATTTAAAATATTTCCATTTTTACACATTTCATCACAACATCACTTTATTTTTTTTTTTAATTTCCACAAAAATACTTAAAGTATTCCCAGATGAGATTGCATGAAAAAATGGTTAACAATCCAATTTTTGAAATATTTCAATTTGACACAATCTGTTTACATGACCGTTTATCCTCATTTTTGTTAGTTTGTTTTATTTCGGTCTGTAATCAATTTTTGAACTGGGATATTGTCCTGGCTCAAGAACATTTTATAGAATGCAAATTTATTTATAAATGACACGGTGCCATTTATTGCTATGCTGTGTACTACGATTTCAAATAAAATCGATTCTATTTTTTTTTGCAAATTATCTTCGAAATTCAATTAGATTATTTTCATTTAATTTTTCACGTTAATATTCCACAAAATATTCAATAAATTCTTAAACATTTTGTTCACAATAATCCAACATTTAAATAATTTCAACGCCGCCGCACAGTGGATATTTTTTATTTACCGTTAAAACACAATGAATTCCAATTTATTTATTTTTATTTTTTGCGCGAATATATATATATCTATGGTGGTGGGTGGTGTACGTAATTCATTTAAAATATTTCCATTTTGACATTTTTAAGTTTCACATCACATAATTCTGTGTTAATTTCGCGGAGATACGTAAAACAATTCACAAGATAAGATTGTATTTATTGAATGAATGAATTTTTTGTTAACAAACTTTTCTCGCACAAACACGACGGCACTCGAATTGGCAAAATAGCCGCCGAAACCGCAAAATCATGTTTCTCTTACGAACGACGAAATTCAACTAACTAGCCAATGATGAGTCAATGAGTTGTGTGTGATGTTTTTGTTCACAACTCTCTCTCTTGAAAATAAAATACAATAATGTGGCGCTCTTTGTCTCGTTGTCGGTCTCTCGCTCTCTCTCTATTGCCGATACCTCTCTCGCAACCAAACAGCCTCACACACACATTGTCACATTGTTTATCGTAAAACATTTGTTTCTTGACTCTATTGAGCGACAGAGTACTCACACTCGATATATGCAAAAATCCCAATCGTAATTCAGAAATCCCAACTTTATCCCAATTCGAGGTAGCGCCCAGAACCAAGGAAACCAACTGTAAATTTTCAAATTGGACAGATTTTCCCAAAGAACGTGTGTGCGTGAGTGTGTGTTTGTTTGTTTGTGTGGAAATGTTAACGCACGCATTCTTCTTGTTACCTGAAAACATTTGTACCTGGTGTCGAATTACGGCATTTGTTCAGATACGTTAGGGTGGTTCGGAAAAAATACATTTTGAGGAAATATATATTTTTATATTTTTTTTCAAATGAATGCAATTGTAGCTTGTCGATACCGCCACACAAAATTAAACTTTATGAAACGGTGTTGGTGATGAAAATATGCAACAAAAAAGAAAAAAATGTGGTATAAAATCAGATACGACGTATATGTACATTAGGGGGGTTCGGAAAAATTACATTTTTGAGGAAATTTTTATTTATTTTTTTCAAATGAATGCAATTGTAGCTTGTCGATACCGCCACACAAAATTAAACTTTATGAAACGGTGTTGGTGATGAAAAATGCAACAAAAAAGAAAAAAGGTGGTATACAATCAACACATTTTGTATGGATATTTTTCAATTTTTTACTAAAATTGTCGTAGGTACCTATAATATTTGTACTCTCATTTTTTGATATATTGATGCGATCGCACTCGCTTATATGTTCAACTAAAGATAATTATGATGTCTACAAATGTGGCGAATTTCACTTTCACTTAGAGTGATTCCATTGGAACGGGTGTGACACTTTTGCTTAAATATGTTTAAATACCTCCCATATTCATTGACTGAGATTTTTACGATATTGACAATTGAAAGCGGCAGATTAATCGGAATATTATTGCAAATATAAATATGCCTTAGCGTTTAAAATATTGGAGATATACAAAAAACTAGAGCGTCACGGGTGTGACCTTAGCTTTGTAGAAAATCTTGAGATTTTATTTATTTTCTTGAATTCTGTAATGTTCTTCCATTACATGACCATTCACTTTTGCTAACTTTGCAAAAGAGTAGTTCATACACTTTCTTCTAAAGTATACGTTACCGACATCTCTTTATGAATATAGGAAATATAGGATATTTAAATTGTAAAGGGCGTGACATTTTGACAGAAATTCTTTTACGACCCCAGTCTATATCTGGCAAATGAAATATATATAACAAGACCTATTGTTGTCATTATTTTTTTTTGAAATATAATCAAAAATATGTAAAGGGTCCGCCATCTAACGTTTTTTTAACTATTCAACCGTTGGACTATTATTTGTGGGAGCCGAGGCAGCCATTTGAATGAAATTATTTTCCATAATTAACCGAAAGGATTGTACTTTCAAATAAAAAAAGAAATTTGAGAAAATATTCAGTAGTTTTTTTATAGCATTTTCAAATTTGGCGGACCCTATATTATGCTAATTATAAAAATTATGAATGTTTATCGGTGTTGTTTTAAATTATAAATGAATTTTGAAATTTTGTGAGAAAAAGGTTCACTTTACGTGGAGTCACCCCATAGAAACAGTGGTTTAGGAACAGCCTTACTAAATTTTGAGAAAAAATTATTGTTTTTGAGAAATATCTAGTTTTGCTGGCAATCATAAAAATAGAAAAACGAAGACATTCTAATAAAAAATGTTTATATGTAAAAAAAACTATGGATAAATGTATAGGTTATGATAACCTTTGTGGACGAAAAAGAATTAAAAAAATATGATTTTTTAAATTTTTTGTTTGAATAGAGCGTAAAGTCCCAGAATATATTGTTTTAGTTTTTAATAGCTGACATTTTTACGAACAAAACAAGGCATTTTGAAGAAAATCTATGAAAAAATATAGAAGTTATGACGCTTTTGAAGAAGTAGGAAAATTTAAAAGAAAATCTTGTGTCATTTCATTACGAAGTTTTTGCTTAAATTGATTTAGTCACACGTGAAGACGACATGTACTTTGACAGGAAAGAACATAACTTCTATACATATTCAAATTCTTTAGCTAGGCCTTGTTTTCATCGTTATGCCAGTTATTGCAAAATAAAATATTTATAGAAAATTATAAAAATCATCCTTTTTTAATTTATTTGCGTCTACAAAAATTACCATAATTTCTACTTTTATCAATAGATCTTTGACATATAGACATTGTTTTTTTTAGAATAGAGCATAATATTTATTACTGATTTTTTTGACAAAAAAAAAGGATTTTAATTCTCATTTTTTTATAAAGAAGGTTTTCAGCTATTTATAGGCAGTTAAAAAACACCCTTTTTAATTCTATAATTATCCATAGATCTTTAACATATAGACATTGTTTTTGTGCTAGAAGAATCTATTAAAAAATATAACTAATTTTTTCTATTTTTTATGATTTTTTTGTGGCAGAAAAATAGATTTTTTTGTTTCTGATTTTTTTTGTGCAGGTAAAAGAATTTTTTCGAAAAAAAAACAAAGATTTTTTCTCAATTTTTTGAGACCGTTCCATTGTTTATATTTAAAAGTGAAATTTGTAATAACCTTTTTTAGAACATATAAGTGGATATGATTGCGCTATTTATAAAAAAACATATTTTTTAATTTATGAAAATAAAAAAACATATTTTTTAATTTTTTTGCGTCATAACTTCTACATTTACTTATAGATCTTCTACTTTAAAATGTTACGTACTAAAAAATGTTATACAAAAATATATTTTCCGCTTGTATTTCTATTTTTAGGATTTTTTTGTGGCAGAAAAAAAGGATTTTTTCGAAAAAAAAAAACAAATATTTTTTCTTAGACTGCTCCATTGATTATATTTAAAAGTGAAATTTGTAGACATCATAATTACCTTTAATAAAACATAAGTGGGGACGTGCTCGCGCTATTTATAAAAAAGCATATTTTTTAATTTATAAAAATTAAAAAAAAAAACATATTTTATAGAACATATAAGCGGATGTGATCGCACCTATATTTTCAAAATGATAGTAAAACAAGTAAGGAAAGGCAAAAGTCGGGCGGGGCCGACTATATGATACACTCCACTTTCCAACCGAATACAGTCCAACTCGGTAAAAAAGTGAAAACGAGAAGAATTTTTGTATGTTTCCTAATCATAGACTAATACAACCTGGTTTGATTTGTCAAATCGATAAGAATATTTGTATCGGGGCTATATCCAAACATGGAAAAATGTGACTAACTTTCACGGAAAAAGTTAAATCCGGAGCGAAATTTGTATGGAAGCTATATATAAATCTGAACCGATCTAACACATTTTTACCACAAGTGTTTCTAGTTGAAATATAAGATGTTTCAGCAAATCTGAAGACAATCCGATGCAATATGTGGTTTCTAGAGCGGAAAAAGTGAAATCGAGAGCGAAATTTGTATGAGAGCTATATATAAATCTGAACCGATCTGACCCCTTGTTACCACAGTTGTTTCTAGTTGGAATATAAGATGTTTTGCCAATTTTGAAGAAAATCTCTTCTAATATATGGTATCTAGAGTGAAAAGATTAAAATCGGGAGTGAAATTCGTATGTGAGCTATATGTAAATCTGAACCGATCTGACCCATTTTCACTATGGGTGTTTCTAAAACAAATATAATGTATTTCGCCTAATTTTAAGAGGATCTGTTAAAATATGTGGTTTCTAGAGCGGAAAAATTAAAATCGGGAGCGAAATTTGTATAGGAGCTATATATAAATCTGAACCGATCTGACCCATTTTTACCACAGGTGTTTCTAGTTGAAATATAAGATGTTTTGCCAAATCTGAAGACAATCTGATACAATATGTGGTTTCTAGAGTGGAAAAGTGAAATCGAGAGCGAAATTTGTATGGGAGCTATATATAAATCTGAACCGATCTGCCCCATTTTTACCACAGGTGTTTCTAGTTGAAATATAAGATGTTTTGCCAAATCTGAAGATAATCTGATACAATATGTGGTTTCTAGAGCGGAAAAAGTCAAATCGGGAGCGAAATTTGTATGGGAGCTATATATAAATCTGAACCGATCTGACCCATTTTTACCAGAGGTGTTTCTAGTTGAAAGATAAGATGTTTTGCCAAATCTGAAGACAATCTGATACAATATGTGGTTTCTAGAGTGGAAAAAGTGAATTCGAGAGCGAAATTTGTATGGGAGCTATATATAAATCTGAACCGATCTGACTCATTTTTACCACAGGTGTTTCTAGTTGAAATATAAGATGTTTTGCCAAATCTGAAGACAATCTGATACAATATGTGGTTTCTAGAGTGGAAAAAGTGAAATCGAGAGCGAAATTTGTATGGGAGCTATATATAAATCTGAACCGATCTGCCCCATTTTTACCACAGGTGTTTCTAGTTGAAATATAAGATGTTTGCCAAATCTGAAGATAATCTGATACAATATGTGGTTTCTAGAGCGGAAAAAGTCAAATCGGGAGCGAAATTTGTATGGGAGCTATATATAAATCTGAACCGATCTGACCCATTTTTACCACAGGTATTTCTAGTTGGAATATAAGATGTTTTGCCAATTTTGAAGAAAATCTGTTGTAATATGTGGTATCTAAAGTGAAAAGTGTCAAATCGGGAGTGAAATTCGTATGGGGGCTATATCTAAATCTGAACCGATTTTCTTCAAATTAAATAGCGTTCGTTCTTATCCCGAAAAACTTCGTTGTGCAAAGTTTCATTTGGTTCTGTCTACAATTGCGACCTGTATCGTGATTACAAGAATAGATGGACGGACGGACGGACGGACGGACAGACAGACAGACGGACATTGCTAAATCGATTCAGAAAGAGATTCTAAGTCGATCGGTATAATTAACAATGGGTCTATCTCTCTTCCTTTTGGGTGTTACAAACAAATGCACAAAGACATAATACTCTCGTGGAGTGTATAAATATTAAATAAAAAATCATAACTTTTAATTCTTTTTCGTGTCTACAAAGGTGAACATTACTTCAATATTTACTTTCTCATTTTCTCTTTTACATATAAACATTGTTTTTTGCGCTAGAATGTTATCTACTAAAACATAGAACTAAATATTTTTTTCGTATTTTTTATGTTTTTTCGTCGCAACAAAAAGATATTTTTTAAATATTTTTTTCTCAAATTTTTTAGACTGTTTCACTGTTTTTATGTAAGAGTGATATTGGCCATTTGCAGCCATTAAAATTAACTTTTATAGAACATATAAGTGGATGTGTATATTTTCAAAATGAGAGTACAAATATTAAAAAATCATATTTTTAAATTCTAAGTAGATCTTGTACATATAGGCATTGTTTTCTGTCTTAGAATGGTGTATATTACAAAGTAGAACTAAATGTTTTTTTTAGATTTTTTTCTTAAATTTTTATAACTTTTTTTAAACAAAAATATTTTTTCTCGATTTTTTGGGACGGTTCCACTGTTTTTATGTAAAAATGAAATTCGCCACATTTGTAGCCATCATAATTACCATTGACAATTGTACGATTTTTGAAAAAAAAAAATTTAAATCACAAAATCGAAGTATTAAAATTTTTTCAGCAAATATAAAAAAATGCCAAATAGCGCGCTCCACCCTAATATACACATAACATACAAAATAGTCATAAACACTATGAACACATTACCATATACATATATATGGTATAACTATATAACATTTTTGATTACGAAATGGCATTACCAACTACACTATTGCCGAAGGTCAGCGAAAACAGGAGAATTTAAATCCCGAATCGTTTTGGGAGGGCAGGAAGGAAGGACAAAGTAATCAATTGTGTGCGCGTGTGTGTGTGTGTAAACCAATGTTGACTTTAGGCTCACGCCTTGTTGGAATACAATGGATTAGGATGTATGAAATTGATTTTCGCCGAAATGTTTTGTTTTGTTCAGCTACGTTGAAATTCCAATCGAAATATTTTTGAGTACAAATTTGAAAAAATAGATGTATAGTTTGCCTGGTATGTTGGAAGGAAGGTTGAATTTCCCTATTCTTCATATAATTGTAGGTAGTTTTAGGTGGAATGTTATCCGTTCTAAACAAATTTCAATTCGAATCCCAAGCCGAATATTCTGTCGGGGTGCACTGGCAACACTGTGTGCCTGGCTTAATATGGGGCTATTAAACCCCCACTTTCTAGCGAGAGTAACTTCATCAGGTATAGCTTTATTTTACCACACATATTTTATTCAATGTTAATGAAAACAAGTAAAGAAGGCCGGGCCGAACTTTATATACCCTCCACCACCATGGATTGCATTCCGCAGAGACTGTCGATTTTCGAAGAAGTGCGGTAACATTACAGGAAAATGCTCAAGCATGATTCATGATTTTATGCGAGCTTTAATTTTCTGATATTAGAGTGGTACATTAGGGTAGTAGCAACTGAGATATGATGGGTAAGTACCAGAAGGGGTGCTTGAGCTCAATGACTTCAAAGACAAAAAATCGGCCTCGTCGAGACAAAAACATCGATGTATCACACTTTAAAATCCGTTTATAAATGCAGAAGTTATATAGAAAAATGTAAAAGCGCGACCCCTACGTTCGACATAAAAAAATAAAAAAAATTTTGAAACTACCTTTCAATAATACTTCATATTCGAAGGTGTACGGCGAACTTTTTTTTTGATGTACGCCCTAATGTACATACCGAATTTCATCATTCTAGCTGTAGCCGTTTACTTGGTACCATTTGTATCCCTTGTTCCCACTGTATCCCTTGAAAGTGAATTTCGAAAAATCCCTTTTTTACGTGAGTACGCAATCAGAGTAATGCATACACCGAATTTCGTTATTATAGGTGCAGCCGTTTAGATGGTACCATTTTTATCCCTCTATACCTATTTTACCCCTTAAAAGTACTAATTTGGAAAAAATACATTTGTATCTACTCAATTAGAGGAATGTACACATCGAGTTTCGTATTTCTAGCTGTTGTCGTTTGATAGGTACTGTTTTTATCCCTTTTTGGCCTATCCCCTACAACTAAGAATCACTTTATGGTGTACGTTTTTGTTTTAAGGGGAATGCGCATACCCAATATCAAGTAAATACATATTAAAAAAACATGCTTAAATACACTAAATATTAGGGGTTATTAGGGGTATTTTCAGTCCTTGTGAGGGAAAAATGTTTCCCTATGGAACGATTTTGCCCAGTTTCAATCCCAACCGATCTACGACTATAGAACGCATTTATGGAAAATTTGGACTTCCTTGCTCCTTTCGTTTAGATGCTAGCGTGGACGAGGACGGACATGGCCAGATCGTCTTAAAATTTTATGAAGATCAAGAATATATATCGAGGGCTTATATTCAGAAGTGGCTATGAACCATTTTCTCGAAAATGAGTTTTTGATGCCAAACTATTCTCAGATTTGGATGTCATCTGTCATATAAATTTGGAGAAGATTTTTTTTCTAAAGGCATTTTTTTTTTTCAAATTTTTCTGATTTGGCTATCAACTCACCCGTTATTTTGTGACTGCATAAGTGGCTATGAACATACAAATAATATAAATAAAATAGTAGGAGCAGCATAACACCGAAGGTTGTAATTATCTACAACGATCTTGATTAAAACATTTTTCTATACTTAGGGTATATCGTACTATCAAATTCCATCATTACGCTGTTAATAACATTTTGGCTCCCAAGTTATCAGGCTAAAGTAGGATAAATAGTGGCTGTAAAGTCAAAAATTGTGAAAAGTATCATTTTGAGAATACCAAAATATTTTTATTTCATATGATTGCTGACTTCATGGGGAATATTTGTGTCAGAAAAGTTTCAGAATCCTGAACAGAGAATATTTAAATATAAGCAATTGCAACCGCTAATTTTGGATTTTTCAACAATTGCAGCGATTTTCGCGATTGGCTGCATATATGTTACAAGCGAAATTGGTTCTTAATACACAAAACAATTCAGTCGGATCCATTGGCTAGATCGCGAGAAAATCATAAAATCAAAATGTCATGAGTGAAAATCATTTTAGCCACATTTGCCGCGAAAATGAAAATTTTCAAAAAAATATCCAATTTGTATTTTGTGTTTACCATGCCCTACCGCAATATCCACTTTTTCTAAAAATTTGGAAAAAGGGATAAAAATGGTACCAATTTGACGGATGAAGCTGGAATCTTTAAATTCGCTGTGTACATCCCAGAAAAGGCGTTTTCTACACAGCATTGCTAACATTTCGAGTTTACCATAAGTCTTATTTATATATTTGAGCATTAATGGCTATGTGCTTATTTCAAAATTCATAGGCTCAATTTTAAACGTGCAAAAGTGGCTGTGAACCATAAAACCGCGAATAATTGGAAATTTCGAAAGCTTTTTAATCGTAGCATTCCTCTTTAGATTAAACTGTAGAAGAATGATTCGTAATTACTCTTAAAATTAAGGAGTAAATCAGTTTTTTCGCTCTCCTGAAAAGTTGTGTTTTTGTTCATAGCCACTTATGAATATAAGCCCTCGATATACTTTATAGAGTCGGTGGTTGATATTACAAGGTGTTACAAACGGAATGACAAAGTTAGTATACCCCCATACTGGAGATGGAGGGTATAAAAAACAAAGTTTAATATAGCCAAGTGTTGAGAATGTAATGTTATTACTGCAACTGAGATTTCTGTTGGGCTTAATTAGCGTCAAAACTTAGAGAAGATTTTTTTTTTAATTTTTTTGCTATTATTTTGCAATTATTTGCCACTTTATCGTGCTTTTACATTTTAGTGACTAACATTCAGATTCTTATTTAAGCCATAACGCCTTTCACAGACCAAAGGGAAACAGTAAAAACCGAAGTTTTATGAGGCAGACATTCACACAGAGAAAAGCTCAGCTCAATTAATTTCTAAGATGTCTGCAAGAAATTGTGTTAATAACTGTGAATTTACTACCCAGACTTTACCACCTCTTCAATGCCAAGACTGGCTGGGCATTTCTATTTCCTTTTAATTGAGCTGCTGATTTCGGGGAAATTCTAAACAATCTATGATGGATACCAGCAAAGCATTGCTAGGTGTGTCAACTTTTTTCCTCGAGTGTACAAAAGAATAGAATTCTTTTATTGTCTGTTGACCTCTGGAGTGCAATGGTTTTGTGAAAAAAAAAAAAACCGAGAATCCACCACTCCTCATTAAGGCCCCCCCACACACACATACACATACAATCGAAAAGAAAAGCAATGATAAATGTGATAAAATATTATAAAACAACAAAAAACACAGTAGTCATATTTACAGGTAAATTGGATACAATACTTTTGTAAACGCCAACCATTTATTAAATACTACGCCCTTTTTAATTATCATGACTTTCGGGTCGGTCGGTCGGTCGGTGTGAATGGATGGGTGGATGGATGGTTGGGCAGAGATATGATGATTTGATTACAAACATAAGACAGACCGACCCGTCCAAACCAACCAACCACTTGTTGTTGCTTAGGACGGACTCCACTCCTTTCCCCTCCACTCCAAACCACAAAATGCTTTCTCGCCTCATAATTCTCTTGATTGACACAAAACACTGTGGCTGCAAGTTTTTCAAATGAAATACAAAAAAAAAACGAAATAATTACAAAAGAATGTTCCACAACAACAACGACACAAACGAAAATTGTTAATTTCTTTATAATTTATTCTGAGCTAAAGTTTTGTGTAATTTCTATGCTATGCATACGAGCGCTGGGAGTGATTCGGAATTAAAAATTCCAAACACGTTACTACAGCCGGCTCTGGGTGCATTTCAAATTTTGAAATTCATTATGGATCCTCCAGCACAAATCTGACGCTTGGGTCTTTCCCCCCTTGAACACCAATAATATTATCGATTGGAATGTTGTACAAAGTATTGAGTTGTTTGAGAAAAATTTCACAAGTAATTTAGTAATTGTTTAAATGATTATCAACAAGTTAGTTTGTTTTCTCCCCCTCCACCACCTCCGCCACCTTCAACACTTTTGTGTTGTGTAAATAATTGCCGGATTCGTTATTAAAAATTACACACGAACAATTCTTAATTGAGGTTATTAACAATTTTTAGAAAGTTTTATTTGTTTATTAGGTGTGTTGGTGGTGGTGGTAAATGCTGGTTTTATTTTAATTATTCATTTTCGGAAAAAATCTAAACTCAGTGAAGCAATTACTAAATCAACTTCATACGGTAGTTAATTTGTTAATAGAAGCTCCGGGGGAGGGGAAACACGGCAACTGGAATTGTTCTTTCGGTTGGGTAATCCAGTCAAGTGAATCGAATGTAATCGTTCGTTCAAAACAACAATGTAAGCGATTTTTTAAATGATCCATTCTTCCATATGAATGAATTGGCAGAAATGTTGTGGTAGGAAATGGACTGGATCAATTGTCTTGGAAGAGAAAGAAAATATGGATAAGAAATCCATTCTGGACTCTTTCTTTCTTTCTTGTACCAGTTACAAATTGGGGAAATGTGCTGAGAATGAATAGAAAACGAACAATCTTATATACCCTCCACAACGGAGTGTATTCCACAGTATTATCGGTAGATATCGGAGGCTGTCGACATTACATAGAAGTGCACTACCATATTAGAAATATTGTAATTCTTCATTATTATAACATTAATAGTCCTCTACTATATATAAATATTAATATAATTATAATTATAATAATTAATTAATTAATTATTATAATTATTATTCAGAAATCTTCAAAAATGTGCCCTGCATATTATTAGTAGGGTTTGCATCCCGGGATTTCCCGCGGGAAATTTCCCGGGAATTCGCACATTTTTCATTTCCCGTATCCCGGGAAATTCGTACGGGAATCCCTCGGGAATTCCGAAGAAAATTTTACATATTTCTTCGCATATTTTTTCCATCATTTCCACAATAAAATTAAAAATTTTGTATAAAAATTTAGATTACCTCGCTTTTAATCAGGTATGTCAAATATTGTAGTTGGATGACAAAATATTTTCAAGCTGTGTTCGGACATAGACTCAAAATACACTTTCTCGGATTTTTCCTGTCAAGCTCCATATGAAAATTGGTAATACGGGAAAAGTAGATTTTAGGCGTGTATCCGAACGCCAGCGACAGGACAAAGAACAAACATTTCATTTAATGCTCTACTGACTGTTAATGTGAACGATCGTTCTCCGTCGCGTCCACATTTTCCAATAAAATAGGAAATGTCTGTTGTTTAATTAATTTTGAAACTTGAAAAGATGTTTAAATTGATCTAATATTACATGAATTCTGTAACAGGTTCGTTGTGAAGTATATATTTATTTTAGTTTAATAAAATGTGAATGTTTCATTGGAAAAAATAAGGTTAACTCATGGTAAACAGTATGTTGACGATTTCCCGTACTGTCCCGGGATCCCGGGAAATTGAAAAAATAATTCCCGTTTCCCGGGAAAATGCAAACCCTAATTATTAGGTAGAAAAAGATTTTCCCGAATTTCCGAACTATGGCTGCAGCCGTTTTGTTGATACGATTTTTATCCCCATTCGCCCCATTTTCCACCCGAAAGTACAAATTTCGACAAAATCATTTTTATTTCTCATCCTCACAGTCAGATGAAAGTACACAGCGATTTTTATGATTTCAACTTCAGCGGTTTGGTAGGAACCATTTTTATCCCTCTTTCCTAATTGTATCCCTTAAAAGTACGAGTTTCAAAAAATCCCTCTATTTTCTGTATCTACACAATTAGAGGATGTACATTCCAAATTCGATGTTTCTAGCTGTTATCGTATCATTGGTACCATTTTTTATCCCTTTTTGTCCCATTTCGTCCGCTAAAACGTGTATTTACTTTTTAGTGCTTTTACGCTACAAGAGGAATGTACGCAAAAAAATTAAAGTGCATATAAAGCAGAAATTAAAAAAAAAATTGGGAGAACTTTCAGCACTTGCTAGGTGAACATTTTTTCCCTCTGGTCCGATTTCGCCCACTTTCAAGCCCAACCGATGTGCAACCATAAGACACAGTTAGGGAAAATTTGAATATCTTAACTCATTTCGTTCGGTAGCTAGCGTGTTTTCAACAGACAGACATGACATCGTCTTAGAATTTTACCACGACCCAGAATATATATACTTTATGGAGTCTCCGATGAATATTTCGAGGTGTTACAAACGGAATGACAAAGTAAATATACCCTCATCCTTATGTGGAGGGTATAAAAAACTATAGGCTGTTTATTTTTAATTATTCTTATTATTGCTTTTAAAAAATTGCCGCCAGATTTTGAAAAATCTTTTCATCTTCAGATGAACTAATCATATACATTGAAGACTTCAGTTAAATTGGTCTGTCAAATCTTAAGATATAAGTAAGATATAATTAGAATAAATGCTTAGAAGATACCTTTTCTGAGATGTCTCTAATTTAGACGATTCGTCTCTATGCAACAAAAAATTGAAATGTTGTGTCTGGAGCACGCTGATCGTACTAATCCAAAGGTACCTTCAATATTTGTACAATAATTTGGGAGTATAAGTCCGATCAAAGCATATGCGCAGAAGCGCCATTGATGAGTTATTCCCACACAGGATATGTATAAGGCCAATGTGTGTATAGTTGAGTGCAGTTCTCCTTCTTTCCATTACCAAACACAAAATTTCCTTCCTTTATTACACGCTCAACAAAAACATCTAAAGCAAGAATGTTGTCGAAGGGTCATGTATAACATTATCTGAAGTATTTCTTTCTAAACTCGAAAACGATATATAAAAATTTGGTAATTTTTAAAATATTATAATAACTAATATGAAAAACAGAAAATAAAACATCCCACCGCACGCAAAAAAAAATATATGATTGATGATGATGATCAATGATCAATTTAAATTTAATTTTAACAATAACATGATTTAGGCAATCATAATGTAGTTGTTATTGTATACTAATATGATTGTGATAAAAATAAAAATAAATTGTTATATTCGCATAGTTGTGAATAGGTCTGCTATGACCAAAATATGATACTTGCACATATATAGTCACAGATCAACGTAATATAATTATATTAGTTAGCTGCAATCATATAATTGTCAGCAGGAATTTATATTTTTCTATCCATTCAGTTCTAAGAGCCGAAGAAGTAAGTTCGGTTAACGGCAACAATTGTACTGAAAAAATGTATATTTGAAAAGCTCTAACTTCCAGTAATAATGAACTCCGTCTTTGTTGTTTAATTTCATATTATGTTTAAATTTATAATATTATGTTTAAATTTAAAAAATGTTTTCTTTTCAATAAAATTTTAAAATTGACTTGAAGTGAATATAACAGAATAGAATGTTAAAATAATGTTAGTAATATTAGGAGATGATTCCATTTTCGAATTTTTGATATTTTTAATAAAGTTGGAAATACTGTTCTCCCTGATTGTACAGGTGTAATTATAGAATTTTAATAATACATTAAAAAACAACAGGGTTTTCCAACAAGAGGTGTTATTTTGGTATTCGAAGAAAAATTCCATTTTTTGAGATATATGATCGGATGTTTATTTCGCAATAAAGAGGAAGGTATGCCGTTAATAATGAAAAACAACATCAGCCAAATGGCCACCACGACCACGCTTACAGGACCATATCCCTTTCATGAAATTTTCCATAACCAAATCGCAAAGTGGCTGCCCTATGTCCTCGATAGCCTCACGAATTCTATATTTGAGGTCTTGTATCGACCTCTTCGAGAGATAACACGATCCAGAAACTTTTCCCGTAAAAGAGCAATGGTTTCTTTGCTTGTGTGGCACGTAGCGCCGTCTTGTTGAAACCAAACGTTGTCCAGATCAATACCATCCAACTCCGACCATAAAAAACATTAATCATCTCTCGATAGGGCAATCCATTCATCGTAACTGTTGATCCAACCTCATTTTTGAAAAAGTAAGGTCCAATGACCCCGCCGGACCATAAACCGCACCAAACAGTCACACGATGAGGATGGAGAGGCTTCTCAACAATAACTCTTGGGTTTTCCGAGCCCCAGATGCGACAATTTTGCCTGTTGACGTTGCCACCGAGTTGGAAATGGGCCTCATCAGTCAAGATGATTTTTCGATGGAATTCCGGATAATTTTCATCCATGAATTTTAATAAATTCACTTGTCAAATGATACCGGGTGATTCAAAATAAAATCCTGTATCTAAAGCGACTGTGCTGTATTGAATAATAACAATATTGCTCCTCGAAATATAAATTTAGGGGTTTGAAGCCACAGGAAAATTAATTGAGAACATTAACACGATTTATGATTTATTAATATTACATGCATAGAAAAAAATATTCATACTAAGCAAATTATAAAATGTAATATTAAACAAAATAAACATATTATGATTCACTTAGAATCATGATATCATGGATGGTGGATCATATTATGATTATCTGGGCATCATAGTATAATGATTTTATTAAATATAATTTTAAACAAAATGAACATATTATGATTCTCCTGGGAGCATAATATGATGTATGGTGGAACATATTATGATTATCTGGGAATCATATTATATTGATTTTGGGATAATGATATGATTGCGAAAGGACCATATTTTGTGTTCAACAATAATATTTAAGAACAATATTATGATATGATATATTAATCATATAATGATAATTGTATGATTAATTGGGATCATAAGATGATAACTATAATGTGATTGGCTACAATCATAACTCCAATCATGCATGATACCTTCACTTCACCCTTCAATTATGATCACTCCAACCCTATTTTTTGCGTTCGATTTTGGACGGAGGAAAAGATATCTTAATACGATGGAATTCTAACTATACTAGAAAGAAATTATATATATTTAGGGTCAACTATTTTGCCCCCTTCATATATTAGCAATTTTTCCCAATATCGTCTAAATAGATCTTTATATTTACTCATGGATCTTCTTGAAATATTCAAACCATTTTTAGAGATCAAACAACAATTAGGGAAATAAAAAATACACCACGTTGGCGGAATTTCAATTAAATGTTGTCTCTTACTTTTTGCAATTTGAATTTTTTCAAACAGATGCTATTGTCATATCATAAAAATGGACTGAAGATATACAGAAAAACTATGTATTTAAAATTATTTATTTATTTTTAAACAAGAATGAATATAGGTAGTTACGATATTTGCATATTCACAAGATTAAAAGGATTTAATATGTTCATCCCTCAGCATGAATCTTTTTCCAGACCAACTACCTACTTTCGTACAAATTCGTCTAGAGATATAATTACGTTAGAGGGTAAACATCCATAAACATATAATTTTATGCAAGTATTAATTAACATTTTCTTTGGGGGTTTCCAAGAAAATCTTTGTTTTTAATTTAAAATGGATTACAGTGATGAAGCCAGACTAATTGAGAGGCCTAGTTATGCGAGGGTCTCTACAGTGTTGCGTTACAAACAACATTATGACCAATGGCATATAGGGTGCACGCTAGTTGTCTATGCAATGATAAATGACTGTAGGTTTGTATGTTTCTTGTTTCAAATGAATATTTTTCAAACTATAATCGCCGCACTAAACCACCTTACAAAACGTATTAACTTAAAATTGATGAAGGGCTTCTTCATTTTTTTGTTTGTTTGTTGGTTTCTAATCGAAAAGTTCCAACGAAAAAAGCCTAATGAAGCAGAATTGGAATAGAACGAAAACAATTTTTCATTGTTTGGAATGGGGTGGGGGGAAAATTGATAAATTTCATTTTAATTAGATTTGTGAGTTAAATGAACCCACCAGCAACACAATGGAGAGGTAAGAAAGCATGTGAAACATTTGAAACACTTGAATAAAAGCAGTCAAGTCAGTCTGACGCTCACGCCCACGCACCCGCCAGGCAGCCAACAAACAATGATAAGCGAATATAACAAGACAACAAACACTTCGTTATTGATGACAAAATCTATTTATAGGAAAACTGTGACTGAACAATAATCCCACCAGTCTGAGGGAAACACAAAACAATATGACAGGAGATGGGCCCCCACCCTAATATGGGGACTGACCAACCAGTGGTCGTCGTCTCTTCTTTTGTTTTTGACAAATTACATTAGCAGCCCACAAAAATTGATTTTTTGTTTACACCAAGATTTTGCAACCAAACCAACAGCCAACACGTGAGGGGAGCAGCAACAGCAGACAGTTGTTTGGGGGCTCCCTCCCCATTTATCGTTGTGTGTGTGTGGATGGACGACGGAAGCCAGAGTTCACATCATCATCAAATTGCCTTAGTAATGACATTTCGGAAAGAAGAGACAACCATTTTAAATCCAATTACACAGCAAATGCTATAGCATTGTACGACGTACAACGATCCAAAAAAATTCAGTTTTTTTAAATTCACTGCGTGTAATGCCAAGAAACGGCGAAAAAGGCAAACAACTTTAAATTGTTGCAACAAAGGCATAAAAGAAAGAAAAAAAAACAAAACATTTGTGTGAAATTTAAGCTGTTTCTTTCTGTCTTTCTTTTCAACATGAAATATCATACCTTTTTGTAATTCCAGATCGAAAACAATCAGAGCCGCCACAAAAAAAGTAAATGCTATCCTACCAACACAGCGGCGGGTAAATGTCTCAAAGGGCCTCAAATGAAAAGTGGGACTTACATACATAAAAAACTTTTTATAATCAACCAAGGGCCTAGACCTAGATATTTACACTAGTTAATGAGATCATATTATGATTTGCGTTTAAAACGGACTTTAAAAATGTCACGGGTTTTAAAGTTAATAAAAATTACATATTTGAAGTACATTAATAAAGCAATAAATCTGTTTTTTAAGCAAACACGTTTAAATTGTTAAAATTATATAAAAATAAACATTGTTTATTTATAAAAGTAATAAAAAAAAAAACAAAAAAATTTTTCCCTAGCCACGATTCGAACCCGAGAGCGTCTAGGTGCAAAACGGACACCTTACCTCTGTGACCGCACACTAAAAATTCGTTCTCATTCACAATAATATTCGTAAAATATTACGGGATAATAAGATATTATCAACTGGAAGTTTGGAAGTTTTTTAAAAGAACTTCCTCAAAAGCGGGAAAAATGTACATTTGGATTTTGAGATGTGAATTAAATGTACTTCCAATTTTTTTGCTGGGATGGTAGTATGTAAGGTTTAGTGGCTAGTTGTAGTTATAATACTCATCACAGCTTAAAAAATGAAAATATGTATACAGCTGATAACACCATCCACTCTATGCAGAAGTGCCACTAATAAATTATCCCCACACAGGATCTCAGATACGTATATGGCATAAGTATATATTAAGGTATTCACACGTGGTTCTCGACGAGTGCTTCCCCAAGATCTGATTATATTTTTGGAAGGAGGTCCTCAAAATAAGAAAACCATTGGTCGATATGTCATCGATACCTGGCTTAGTTATCGAAAGTTAAAGTTAAAAAAAAAAAACGAAAAATATAGATTTTTTTGTAAAATGAGGACAAAATGAAAAAATATTTTTTCGATAACAATCTTAGTTATCGAAACATCAATGTTGAAATTTAACAAAAATCATTTTTTACATTATTTTTAGCTCATTTGAATGAAAACAGTAGTCAGTAGAATGTTCAATAAGTGGCGTAGTAATCGAGATATTGTACATTGTTCCAGAAGTGCCCAGCAAAAAATTTGGTAATGACACCTCATTATTTTAGCATTACCTAGTAATGACAGCTCGTTACGCCCTGAATTATTTTGAAGTATGAAATAATTACTTCTGTATAATGGTTTAAATACGTAGTTATTGGTAAGTTAAATTTCATAGAACTTCAGATTTTAAAAAATAATTTTCTAAATTTTTGTGGTGAGTCAGAGAATAGCAGTGCTGTTGTTATCCAGGCTTAAAGAAAAACAGCCCTAAATTCTGTATTCAGATTATTAACAAGTCGATATAAAATATAGGGTTCGCCATGTAACGTTTTTTTTCAACTATTCAACCGTTGGACTATTATTTGTGGGGTGCCCTCAGCAGCCATTTGAATGAAATTATTTTCCATTATTAACCGGAAGGATTGTACTTTCAAATAAAAAAATAAATTTGCAAAATATTCAAGTAGGTTTTTTTATAGCAATTTCAAAAAAAATGTTATTTGTTGAAATATGTGGTTTCTAGAGCGGAAAAAGTAAATCATAGGAGACATTGGTATGGGAGCTATATAAAGGGTCCGCCATCTAACGTTTTATTATTTGTGGGGTGCCCGAGGCAGCCATTTGAACCGGAAGGATTCCACTATTAACCGGAAGGATTGTACTTTCAAATAAAAAAAGAAATTTGAGAAAATATTCAGTTGTTTTTTTATAGCATTTTCAGAAAAAAGTTATTTGGCGGACCCTATATAATTTAAAAAAAAATGTTGTTTTCATCACTTATTGAGGCCATTATTGATAATGCATTATTTGGCTAGTCATCAATAATGACTTATTTTGTATCTTCCTGAGGGCACCTATTTTACAACTCCTTTAGAAGTACTTATTTATTAACTTTTCGTAAGCGCGCGTGGAAGTACTTATTTCTCAACTTTTTGTAAGCGTGCGTGGAAGTACTTATTTTTTTTACAATCCCTTTATAAGAATAATTAGAAACGGATTCGAAAAATAAGTAGTGAAGGTTTTTGGTTTTGCCTTATTCCCCACATTACTTGGTAATGACAGTTTTTGCTGGGTAGGTACCTCCACCCCATATGAAGAAATTCGGAATTCAGCTGGTCCATTGGAGTACAATCGTCATTGCTGAAAGATTGGCCAAATGGCCAAATCAAAGACGCATCATCGACTATAGGCTCTTATACAAAGGTGGGGAAATTGTTTGATTTTCAATAGCAACAATTACGGGTATGACACTGTTTCTCAAATAATGCACATTCTAGAGGATATAAAGTAAATTTAGACGGCATTTATAAATGGGAACCGTGAAAAGCCTTTGAAACTATTTACATTGGATGAACGAATGTTGCTGTTGAATATTTTGCCTTTAACGTCGAAGACAGAACGTGAATATACTTTGGACGAGGAAGTAGACGCTGAGATTGACAATTCTGGCAATGACTTTAAGAAGTAAGACTTTAGTAAGAAGGATAATATACCAAATTTATACACCGTGCTTTGTTTCAAAACAACTTTTAAACCTCAAAATGGCGCAACCGGAGAAAAATAATTTTGAAAAAACTTCCTTTTTAGATTTCTTTGAAGTGCATGTAATAACTATTTTTGTTATCGAATTCCTTTAATACAACTTTGCATTCATGCAACTTTTATCATTCATGTTGAAAATAAGAAAAACAAATGCAAAAAATTATGCAAAAAACATTTTGGGTCTACACTGAAAGAATTTTTCTTCATTATATTAATGAAACGATTTCATAAACGATTGAAAATTCTGGCAATGACTTTAAGAAATAAGACTTTAGTAAGAAGGCGTTAGTAAAAATACCAAATTTATACACCGTGCTTTGTTTCAAAACAATTTTTAAACCTCAAAATAGTGCAGCCGGAGAAAAATTATTTTGAAAAAGCTTTTCCTTTTTAGATTTCTTTGAAGTGCATGTAATAATTATTTTTGTCATCGAATTCCTTTAATACTACTTTGCATTCATGCAACTTTTATCATTCATGTTGAAAATAAGAAAAACAAATGCAAAAATTGTGCAAAAAAGTATGCCAAAGTTATGCAAAAACATTTTGGGTCTACACGGAAAGAATTTTTCTTCAAAATATTTATGAAGCGATTTCATAAACTGGTTTTCATAAATTTAGTGAATTTTTTCTTAATATGTATGGAAAATTCATAAATGAAATGAAATGTTTCATAAGCACTTCATATTTCATAAAACGAAATTGTTAAATTAGTGTCACTTAGTTTCATAAGATCAAAGAAAGATATACTATGAAAAGAAACAATTCCTTAATATTATGAAATATATCATAACCTTTGATTTGAACTGGGATATTGTCCTGGCACAAGACCATTTTGCTTCTATATTTAATAGAATGCAAATTTATTTACAAATGGCATGATTACTTGACTGCAGACTACCACGATCATGATTTTGACCATATCAAAAGTCTTTTCGAGTGGCTTCGCAGCGACTATTCAACATCAAACCCGGCCTCTATAAGGAGATGATTCTCACAAACGAACGAGAAGCACAACTCACTTGCCGAATTTGCGTTTAAAAATTCGCACCAAGTAATAAAGCAGACATGCCACCTTACAAGCATCTCATTGAGTTGCAAATGTAAGTATGTGTATATGCAGGTATATATATACATTATTAATAATCATGAAACTCTTTCATAAAGTTAATGAATTTTCTTTACAAAATCTATGACAATTTTCATAAATCATATTATAAAAAAAAAGGAATTTTTATGACATAAGTTCTTCGAATGAAGAACTGCATTTCATAGTTTCTAAGAAATGATTCATAAATTCTATGACACTTTTCTTTGATTTGTGCTTTATGAAACATGTTTCATATATTTTATGACGAGTTTCTTCGGCGACATTTTAATGAAATTTTTCACTGAGGTTAAGACCAAAACATAACTAGTATGGAGATAATTATTTCAGTGTAGTTATCAATTACTAAGACAGTTATCGAAAACTAGAAGTCATCGATTTTTGTTCTTCTAATTTTTTTAAATCGATTTAACTAAGAGAGATGTCGATAATATGTCGACCAATTTTAGGGTCTTCTACTCAAAAATATAGTCAGATCTTGGGGCCTCGGACATCATAATCTCCCCAAATATAAAATTTCCTCCGTAAGAAGAAAAAATAGCTGGCATTATACTCAACAAAAAAACACCTCAAAACCAATCAAAATCGATCATGGATCAAACAACACTAACGCCAAAAATTTTACATCTGTTTTAACTAGTGTTTGCACTTTCCCATACTTTTCATTTCCCGGGAAACGGGAATTATTTTTCCGATTTCCCGTGATCCCGTGATTGGACGGGAAATCGTCAACATAATGTTTTTCTTTGTTGTTTTTCTTTTTTCGAATAGAACATTCGAACTTCACTAAATTAAATTGTTATATTCGCATAAAAACATATTGAAATAAAGTTTTAAAGGATTTATAAAAAAAACCCTAATCCTATTTGTTGAAAAAATCATTCAAAAGAATTAGTGGGAATAAAAACAGACTAAAATACCCTACCACTTAAATCATGTTCTCCCTATACTACTTACGAAAATCATAATGGGCCGAATGAACTACACCATTTTCAGGTGAAATCCATTTGACATTCAAAAAATATCAATTGAAATTCCAAAAATATCATTTGAAACAAAATTCGTCATTTAAAATTCAAAAGTTTTCATTTGAAATTCAACAATTATTCCATTTGAAATTTAAAAATGTAAACAAAATTATTTAAGAAAAATATACATTAGGAAGCATTTATTTTATCTGCAAATTTGGATATTCTGCAGTTTTGAAAACAGTTTTAATAAAATGATAAGCAACTAAGAATTATGATGATGTAAAATGTCGGTAATTTCATATATAGTCTATAACCTTCACCAGCTCAGAGAGCATCTGCATATAATTTATACTGTCTTGAATTTTACTTAGGGATTATTTGTGTGGGAGGTACAACAACTATTCCATGTATAAAGTGATTGTAAAACCCAATATTAAATTGTTTTATTTCAACAAAAGCTTATGCCAATTTGTGTGAGAGGTCTTGCAATATCGCTCATATGAAAACATTACCAAAGATCAAATTTCAGAGTAGTCCTATAGAAGTAATAAAATATTTAAATTTAAATAGGCTAGAGTGATTTGCGTGGGAGGTACGTAAATCTGTTTTGTAAACAGCAGAATATTAAAATTTACAGAAATAAATAAATGCTACCCTTTTTGAATTGCAAATGGAATAATTTTTGAATTACAAATGGAATAATTTTTGCATTTCAAATGAAAACTTTTGAATTTCAAATGGTGTCTTTTGAATTCCAAATGATGTCTTTTGAATTTCAAATGATGTCTTTTGAATTTCAAATGTTGTCTTTTGAATTACAAATGACGAGTTTTGAATTTCAATTGACATTTTTTGAATTTCAAATAGAATTTTTGAATTTCAAGTGATATGTTTTGAATTGAAAATGGAATTTTTGAATTTCAACTGTGGTCATTTGAATTTCAAGTGATGTCTTTTGAATTACAATTGAAAAAGGTGTAGTAGGTTGTGCCCACAATTGACGTGCATCCCCTGCAACCTAACCTAACATATTAAATAATAAACAAAATAAATCAACTTTTTCTAAGGATGAAAAAAATTAAACATATACATATATATATATATATATATGCATATATAAAAACTTTGTAAAACGGACAACACATTTATAGAGTCATTCTAATTTTATTGGAGAAAGTAAGCGCAATAGAGAATGATACTGCACACTCGAGAGATGTATTATTAATTGTTAATAAATCGTAAAAAATATTAGAAAATGGAGGAAATAAAAATATTTTTTTGAACTGTTCGATTTGTCGTGGAATGACCCATATATTTTTACACAATATATGTAGACTCTATTCTTTGGATTTTTTTATATTTTTTTTCGAACTCACTAAAATTAAGGGCCTTAACTGTAGACCGCCTAAGCCCATCAACCGCCGCCAACACCACCACAATCATCATCATCTTCAACCGACGACCACAAAGCGAAAGAAGAAGGCTTTCACTTTCGCTTTCTGTGACAATTTCACTCGACAAATGACTGTGAATGTCTGCGTCGTCTCTGCATCTATTGCAAATTTATGTTTTTTTTTTTCGTTTTTATTTATTTGTCATTTTTTTATTGTTTTTCTTTGCTCTGTGACAATTTCTTCTTCTTTGTCTTTGGCTTTGCCTTCCCTCAATGACTTTTTCCCTTATCGGGGGCCGTCTAATGAGGCTTGCCATGACTGATGAAGTCGGTCTAATACCTTCTTTTGCACACAAAATACTACTTGGTCTGGTTGTTTTTGTTGTTTGTTTTTTGTTCGCCACAATTCACGTAGTATTTGTTACACTCGATTTTCTCTGGGCTAATGACAGAAGAGTACAAAAAAATAAAACAACAGCAACAATAATAAATGAAAAATACGAGTAAGCAGAGCTGTTTTTGCATGTGTATGAGTGTGTGTGTGGTATTAATGTCACATTTAGGTGGTACTTCGCATGATTTGCTCGTGTCGCGTACTTTAAGCAATTGATTGGGGGAGGGTGTTTGTGTTGGAGGGGGGAGGTTGTTGGTTTGTTACAATTTCAGTAATTGAGTAAATGAACCATGGCAAACGCGA